>CM051707.1:16339634-16387134 GCA_028022725.1 Lycodopsis pacificus
TGCTTTGCTATTTTAACAGTGATTGCATGAGCAAGATGAAGTATATGTTTTAATGAGGAGAGCCACATGATAAACCCTCTGGGTTCTGCAGCTCTGTGAAGCCCGCACTATGAAACACTTTGGATGTAAAATGTATCACCATGGCAAGTTAAAACATGAGCAAAAGAAGGGAGGTATATTGATAATGGTAGGTGTGTTGCCTCATTATGCGTGAAGAGTCATCTTCAAGGATGTTCAGATTGCAGACTTTGATTGCATTTTGTTGTAGATTGTTGAAAGTTCAATTTACAATTGGATGTTTAACTCTGCTGGCTTCCATTTGATAGTGATCTGTCTCAAAGGGCAAGATCAGTCAGGTTATTTGTAGAGATGCACCGATACTGATATCGTATATTGATCCAACAGTGACTCAAACTACTTGATCGGGTTTCCGTGACCATTATTTGAATAGATTACATTTCAGTACATTTATATCCTTGTATCTATTTCTTATATTTTGATTGACAAAGTCAGGAAAGCAATCTTTAAATCAGGTCTGATGTTGTCTTAATCAAAACAGAATAATCTCAGTCGCTTTTATATAGTGAGGCATACAGTTTAAACATATGGATTGGTACTCGGTATCGGCCGAAACCCAAAGCCTAGGTATCGTTATCGGGACTAAAATCGGTACATCCATAGTTTTTGCTGTGTTTTCTTCAATAAAGAAACGATTGTTGGGATACATTATGAAATCTCGCAGACAGCATCTTCCCTAAAGTGCAGCTTCATGTGAAGATATTTCCTAAGTATAGCCTCGAGGTTATGCTTTTCAGATCGAAAAATGTTGTGGGCCCGCACTGTAAGAGAGATTAAATTGGCTGAGGGAAAAAAATAACAAATATGCCCACCCGTGAGCTGCAGTCATCCTTGTCCTCGGCAACCCCGTAACCCTACATTTCATGCTGTAGGTACTTTTCACCTGCGGCGTCCCATTGTCGCCTATCAAACCATCAGGCGATGCTCCAAACATCCCAGACAACTGCAGTCGCAGTTTTTTTTCCCCCGAAACCTGGAGGACTCCCCTTTTGCATTTCGCTCAGGTGCGATGCCCCACTGAACTGCCACTGGCAACTTGATAAATCATTCAGCAATCATTCAGCACAGACATGGGTGGTACTGCCCTGCCTGCTACTCTGAGCACCAGTTTGAAATTACCTGCAGTGAGTCTGCTCTGCTGAAAAGCATCCTAGTGTGGATGTGCTCCCTGGCCAGCTAGAATGATGCCAGTTTTATTTTATTTTCCCAACTCTGTTGTTGCTCTCATCTTTTCCAACAGCTCATTATGACTTTTTTTCTCTGGTGAGTTGTCTCTCAGCTTCTGGAGAATGGAGACAAATGTGGGCCTGTGGGCCTGTAACCATACCCTGGGCCCTAATCTCTACCTGTAACGGGTAGATCCTGTGGGAAACACAACAAATCACAACTGAAGTTGTATGAATAAACAATAGTTCATCTCAACGGTTTAAACACGTTTTCTAAAACCTCATATTCTTAGAACTTTACACACAAATCCTCCCTCATCATGAGAGCATGGTCAACCAAAGTGGCCTAAATCTCTTCAGAGTTTAAGGCCTTCCTTGGTCTTTTTCCTCCTCCCCATCCTCCTCACTCACTCCTGCTATGCCTCTCTCCAATATTGCTATCCATCACTCCAAAACAGAAGAGCTCACCTGGTCCTTTTTTAAATTGAAGTTTGGCACGTTGAATGAAAGATTGTTCCATGTTAGCACAATATATTTTCTTTGTTAAGTTTTTGCCACATTTTAGAGAATTGTGTGTTGTGCTATGGAAAGAAAGTGTGCTTTAGAACTTTAATCTGAGTGCATAGCAGGAAACGTGCTTGTATTTTAGTAGAGTTGGTTCAGGGGATTGGTACACGAGTTGCAGGTTGTGGTCATTGTGCTCCAGTACCAGTATTAGTGTGTAAACAACTGAGAAAAACTGTAAATGTATCAGAGCTACAACGTAATAACACATGCTCTACTGACATGAACTCCACCACCCAGCCCCCGACACATATATCCAATGTATTTCTCTGTCAGCTTCATGTTCATGTTATTATGTGTCAGTTTATTTTGTTGTTTCGAAGAAAATATGACCCCAACCCAAAAAAGCAATACAAAAAGAAAACAAACCAACAATAAACATTTGTCAACTCAAGTAAGCTGTCAAAGTCACATTAATCTCTTCATAGATTTTGTGTTTATTGATCACAAAACGACAGGCAATTATGATATAGATGTAGTGTGTTCAATAAATCACACAGTTGTTAGAGCAGAATCAACAATACAGAATTGAGTTTAATTCTTCCGAGGGACTTTGTGTTTAAACTTTTATCAGTGTTTAAGTGTGTCCCTGTGTGTTTGTGCGTGTGTGTGTGTGTGTGTGTGTGTGGTGATTGTTTTGTGTGACCGAGTCTTCTAGCTTTGGTCTTGCATATATGTAATTAGTTTTTAGGTCTCTCTTGCAAAGGAGATTTTGATCTCAGCAAGTCTTCTTGGATAAGGGAAAGCTTAACACGCTAATTGGGTGAGGTGGTGGTGGTGTTGTAGCGGACAGCTTCATGCGGACTTATTCAGCCCACAGCTTTTTAACCAAATACCAAAACAAGAGCAAAGAGCTGCATGAGGCGACCAAGCAGACAATTGCACCAGTTATTTACTTTTTCTGAACTGGCTTTTCAACTGAACTGGTTGTGGCATTTCACATAACAGTAGGTTAAATAAAAGTACAACAATAGATTTAATGACATCTCAAAGCAGCCTGAGCTTAAGTCCAGGTCTTTGTCAGGACCGGTTAATTCATATTCAAAACTACAGAAGATCGCTGAAAGTAAAACACTTCAAATGTGACGTATTAGTCATTAAGATCTTTATCAGACACACAATAGGGTAATGAAATGAGTTACACTTATCAGGGCAGATACTAATTAGGACACACTATACGTGGTAATAGCTGCATACAAGGCGGAGGAGAGATATTACTGTGCAGTTTTGTTCTGCTGAAGGCTTCTGAATGCAGCTCAAGGTTGTTTACCGATGGCTGGGTGGAGGTGATTCAACCCTGTGAGTTAACATCAAACTTTTACCCGGGAACAACATTGTTTATGTTGGCAACTGCTGGCTGTCAAGGTCAATCGTCATCATATTCACTTTTCTCCCTTGTACACCTTTGAGGCAGTGGTGGAGTGGCCATCTGGCAGACCAGGGGTTTTCCCAGTGGGCTGACAGAGCTGTATTTTTTTTTTGTTAGACTGGCCCATAACAGAAGTATATGTGCCTGTTTTGTTTTTCTAAATTGACACTGGGCTGGTGGTGATGATAGAGAAATGTGCCATCTGTCTGTAAAAGGCCTGCCTACACATGAGTGTGTGTGGGTGCGCTCAGCTGAGAAGTTGTCTTGCCCAACAGAGAGTGTGTGACAAAACACATGAAGAGCTGCATTGATTGCACAGACGGGGGAGATCCTCATTAGACGGGTTACTCTGGAGAACACCGTCCACTGAAAGTGTAGAATTTCCCACAGACGTTCATGTGCTTAATGAATGAAAGAATTGATGAATTATCGTTATTTACATCAACCTTTATATTGGCTAACAGTGAAGGTGTCAGCAGATAAAAATAACAAAAACAAATAAAGGTCTAATAATTCCGAATTACAAAAGTTCTGATTGGTCAGGAATCGTCGTGGTTTTATATATTAATAGCTAATTACAGACTCAGAGACAAAACGCACAAGAAGCATAATTCTTCTTTAAAATGACTCACTACACGTTAACAATCGGGGAGGTCATTTGCAAGGATTAAGTGTATATGATGAAATAGTGGCATAATATAACCTTCCCCGCCAGAGTTTCTTGCACAGAACCACCTGAAAAGCCGCCGTTGGAAACTGTTCACACTGAAAGGAGAGGCACTTTCAAGACATATTTGAGGGGGATTGGATGAACCATCTCAGCAACTCGCTCTTTTTGAACAGCCCCGTTCATCAAAGTGGAGTATACAATCTCGCAACGCTACTTTTCGAAGGTATGTTCCCTCTCTCTTACCCATTACACAGCTTTAGTGTTTTTATGGAGTGGCACAGAGCGTGAAGATGGGCGGTGTGCGATCGATTGTGCCGGTCTGGTTCCAAAATGCCAAGGGCTGCTTTTTCTTTGTCCCAGTCCAGCGCTGCTTTGAGGTTCACAGAAGATGTGAAACAGGCTACAAACCTTCACCAACACCACAGAATTCTCATTTTAATATGAAACAAAGCCTTTCATCCCAAATCTTACCCCTTGTTGTGTTCATTAATTCAGTTCATCTTTCATGTAGCGCCCCCTCTGTGCCACTATGAGGTCAATAATAAATTTGACATAAGTGAGGGCGACAGGTCTGTTCTCACTAAGTGTATTACGCAATCTTTGTCTTCTTGTAATTGGGAGGGTGAGTGTGTGGTCAAACCCCCGTGCGCTCATTGTCGCTCATTATGGGCCAATTTACAAGCTGAAAAAAAAAAGACTTCTCAGATCTACTTCAAAAAGGGCGCACGTAATCCCTCAAAGTGTTTAACCCTGTTCTTACGTCGGCATTAATATGCCACCTCATGACAATATGCAACCTGCACATTTACAACACTGAGGCTGGTGCGAGAGTCACTGTTATGAGATCACCAGTCCAGATTCATATTTCCACTCCTTTATGTGTTGGTTACTTTTTCAGCTTTTGAAATGGCCGTTAATGACAGAATAAGCTGTACATAAGTCAGACTCTTTGTCCTTGCTAAGCTCCAACAGGAACCTGTGTATGACAAACGGCCATTCTCAGTGTGCTCACCTGGTTTAGCTTTAACACTCAAACACGCGGTTTGTTCAGAAGTCTGTGGAGCAAGTCAGCCGATAAGCTGAAAGTTGTTGGTGTAGTGTGTTGCATGCATTACTATTGTTTAGGAGTTAATGCAGGTGTGTGAACCAATATCCCCTTGACAAACACAAGCCCACGCTTACTCTCGCACTCACCCACATGCACGCACACAAAAACACACACATTGACACAATCACATTTTCTTTCTTAAAAGGTGGTTTTAGATGTTGAGTATTTCTTTATGAAGTTACAAATCTGGGGCAAAATCAACACAACTCTGAACACCCACAGGTGTTTTCAGTTGCTCTGTCTGATGATCTCGGCTCACATTGAAGGTGGGCCAGAGCTTTGATGCTAATTTATTAGGTTACAAATCTTCATCTATCAATAACAATGATGAACGTGTAATTTGTCCCGCCCTAGCAGGTGCAACACGGCTAACAGGAGACTCAGGAAGATGTCAATCAATTACAGTCCATACACACGCATGCATTATTAAGAAGCGGTCTAATCAGGCAGATTAGCTGAAAACACCTGTGTGGGTGTTCAAAGCCTTTAACACCGACATCCTGTTCTAGTCGGCTTCATCAGGACTCTGTGGTTGATATCAGCTGTTTATTAGAACAACCCCACAACTGCAATAACACTTTTTTTCAAATGTTGCAAAACTCTGATTAAGTAAATGGTTGGTTGGACCTTGAATACTATACTCACGTGCCTACACATTATGTACTTTGTGACTGCAAGCACCAAATAATTCAATGTTTAAACGGGAATGTGAGTATTGTTTGAAGAGACAGAAAAATCTCAATTTATGTTTAAACCGAAGACTCAGCATCCACATTGTTGGACTTGCTCGGAAGTTTCATCAGTGATTCCCGAGGAAAGTTCGATTTAACTGGGTGGATTTCTTTCCCCTCTCATTCAGTGCACGTTGAAGTGAACCTTGATTTATTATTATTTATTATTTTTTGGCGGTCAAGCAACTCAATCAAAAATTCCCAGAACTCCCATACTGATGTGTAGAATGGATGATGGGTGAGGCATTGGAATTGGGCTTAAATCCCAATTGAATGCAACAGTACAAGCGTTTTGGAATGCAGTGCTGGTCTATCTGATACAACTAAGGCTGAGCCGTGATGAGTGAATGAGTCACAGGTGTGCAAGTGGATTGGCAACAAGTGTGTGACGGAGTGCTCTGCCCACACACACACACAAACTACAGAAAACAGTTGGACCATGACCTACAAAACGTACTGAAATAATAATAAAAAATCATTCACATTGAATAATTAAACATTTCGATACCAAAGAACACTCAGCAGAGTTGTTCTCCATTCATGGACCAGTATTACAGTAAATGTGTTGCGATAGGTGCTCTGAGTTGAGTCCACTGCTATGAAAAACGACCTGACGATTCCTGAACTCAGTTTATGATCAGGAACATGAAGGACATTGTTGATAGTTCATCCCTTTCACAAAGTGCAAACACCATACTGCAATAGCGTTTGTCAGCCCTGAGGTTATCAGGAGAATAAGGAGACAGGTTGTGAAGCTGGTGCACAGGCTGTGAATGCGATAACACGAAGAGACAGGTCAGGGAGTTTATCTGCACACGTTAATGCTATCGGCCTTGTGGGAGGCCGAGAAGAAAAAAAAGAAGCATCTACCACAGACTTCAGACCGTTGTGAATATCCTCACATGAGCAGGGCTTTATCATGGTTGTGTGTTTTGTTTATAAAGTGCGTCAACAAAATTCCTGTCGCTAGCAACCATGCGTAGAGGCAACAGTTCATATAATCTCGAAGGTTGGAATAAATTAAATGAAGATAAAACACTTAATAAATCTGGGAGTGCTCCGCAGAAACAGAAAACGAGTTGGTTAAAGCGGAGGGATTTTCTACACTAATTGCTTTAGATGACAGGAGACATTGTTTGTCCTTCATTACCATAATGACACAAACAACTTTAATCTTTCAACATCACATTCAAATCTCTGTGCATGTGGCGGGGGCTTAAACGAGTGTGCGTGTGTGTGTGTGCGTGTGTGTGTGCGCGCACGCGCTGAGGGCTGGAACAGTATGTGTGTGTTGGTGGTGGTGCAATAGACTTCTGCCGTATTTACATGAAAATGTTGCAGATCATGAAAATCCTAATGCTTTAGTGTATTAAATCATTCACAAGCAAACGTAAGTTACAAGTTGTTAGATACTGCTAACATGCGAGACCGTCTTTTAATATGATCTGATGACACTTCAATTTACATTTTTGTGATTAAAAAATAGAAATTCTATATGTTATTACAAAAAACAACAAGAAAAAGGTAACAAGCTAAAATCGACACTAACTATTGAGGGAAGGTTATTTTTAAAATGACACATCTGCACAACTCCCTTCTGTATAGATCTCCTTTAAAAAGTCTGACAACACAAATGGCATGTGCCATGGATGCACTATCCTAAATCACAGGTAACCAGCGGCGTGTCCCTTCCATCTGAGAGAGGGAAGTTTGCCAACGGGAGAGACGCGACGCAGAACACTTTGGGGGGGGGGGGGGGGAGTGTTGGGGCAAGAGGAGGAAGTGAGAGGCTCCCCCATTCTGAGCTGTAGAGTGTCAGACACTAATGCCTCTGAATAGAAGCTCCACTCTAGGGTATTAACTCAAACATGGACGACTAATGCCATGGGATAAAGCATTCCGCCTCACTTACAGGGGCCTGGGCAGCAAGCATTAAATTACCACACGCTTGCCTGTGTGCCTGTGCCAAGGGATAGACTGGAGGCAGGAGGTGCAAAGCCAGAACCAGTACCCACAGCCGAGAGAGCCTTTTGATTTTCAGATATGTAGTACGGGCAAGGTGCCAATACAGATATATAACTGAGGAGGGAGAATATATTGAGTTAGCTGTGCAGATCTGAGAGTGGGCCAGATAACCACCAACTTTATGTTTACACAAATAACCAGGTGGGCCTCAATGAGCAGTGTTCCTCTTTGTCTTCAAAGCAGCATATCAGTGTGTTTAGCAAGTTTTAAGTTACAAAACATATATATATATATATTTTTTTTGATGACCTGTTTTGGTTGCATGTCTGTGGGTGCCATTGATTTCCATTCATTTTCATATGGTATGAAAATATCATATCGGAGTGCTGAAATGTGTGCGATTTGTGTCAGTGTTAGATTATCATTCACTGGTAATGCATGTTAAATGACACAGCCGATCACCACCGCTGCTGCCTTCGAATCTTGGACATTGCTCGGAAGGCCGGGCAGGCTGCTGGACACCGCTCTCTGCATGGTTTGTGCTGACGCACTTGAAACTTGCATCATGGAGGTCAATCTTAGCGATAAAGCTGGGACAAGAGGTTCAATCAAACCATCCATATATGGATTATCCATAGAGTCCAGTAGAGAGCTGAGCCTGTGTGAGCTACAACAATTTCACTGTTCAAGGCAGCCATTGGTTTCCATATGGTATGAAAATCACACATAGCAGATTGCTGAAATCTTTTTGAGTTTTGCCAGTGTTACATTATCATTGCTTCGTAAGCAGTTCACAGTATTAGGCTAGTGTGTTTCTTCTTCTTCTTGCAGTCTACATATCACATGAAAAGGCCAAAACAAACAATTTGCCTTCTTTCCAACATCTGTTTCCGGTCTGTGGCACCTGGTTCCTGCTGAAGATGTAAGCCTTCAAATGTTGTTTGTTGATATTTGTTTGAAATAGGCTCAGTAATTCCGTACAACAGGTGGGCCCTGTTATTTTAAACTTAATATTTTTTAAAGAGGGATAAATAGTGAATTTGTTTGGGACTATTTTAAGCCGTGGATTGATACACATGTGCACAGTGGACGGCAAGTACAACTGACTCCAAATAAGCCACAGTGTCCATGTTTGTTATAATGAAAGAACATGTTTATCAAGACGTTTTTAATTGTTTATGGCGAAAAAAACAGAAGAATAAACTAAATTGAGGTTAGGCTACAGAGATAATAATAGTTTGAGATAATACCAGTCGTATCTTTTTGTGGTCGACACTAAAAATGCATTCTCTGGTTTTACTGTTATGAACTAACAAGTTGAGCAAGTTTCAAGAATCTGCCACTTTCAAATTGTACATGAATATTAGGAGACCAGTAGCCGACGTTAACAGCAGAAAAAAAGAATACATCGATTTATTTTAAACCCTGCAGCATGTTTTACAAATTAATAAAGTGTCAAATCCTCCATTTCAAAATTCCCCAAAATGAATTTACCACCCGTGGTCAGCTGCTTAAATGTGAGCGTAGCAAAGATCAACAAATCTAATTTGCGGTGCTTCACCAAATATTTTCCGTCAATTACACTGGATTTGAGTCACTGGGTGTCCTTATGAATGATAAAATGACTCTGCTCTGCCGACTGTCCCGGTACAAACCCCCCACTGCTACATCATGAAATCATTCATGATGCGTCTGAACTACTGGCTTTGATTAAGCAAAATCTGATCATATTTTAACATCAATCCCTGCAGTCAAGTCATGCGTCAAATCGTATTGAGCTTTTTTCCATTCATCATTATTGATAGTGTATTCATAACCTTGACTTAGAAGAACATTGTCTGCGTTTGCTTTCCCATTTCGTCTTCTAAATTGTCAAACTGTTTCCAAAACTACTTCACGTCCTCGTATTGCCAGGGAGGTTGTTAAATCATTTAATGCCCGATTGTTTCTGATGCTCCACTTTGAAGTCAAAACAATTACAATGCATAGATAAATATTCCCCTCTCATGGTCCGATGATAAAACTGGGGTTGTTTAAGAGGGAATGTTGAGAAGAAATGCACGGCTGATAAACTCGAAAGTGTCATCCAGCATAATGAATTACTTATTGCAGAAACGTCAGAAAGAGATTAAAGGAAGTGAGAGCGGCTTATTTCTCTGGCTTATTTTGAAAAGCCATCGTCTGCCGTCTTTCTCTCCTTTTTTAAGCACTCGTCAAACTTATCTCCGTGTCTTTAATGCCAAGTTTAATAATCAGAAGACGAGACAGATTGGCTGCCCTGGCGGCACAGACAGCATCAATGACGTATCTTGCCACTAGGGGTGACATCAGGGGGTGGGTGGAGCCAAAGTCAGCTTGTCGACCAAAAAGTAATGCTACCGTTGAGTTTAATTTGTTGTTCAATGAATATCAGCCATTGACCTGAAAAACACTTTAACCACAAACAAAGTGAAGAGGAACGAGACTATTTGAGCAAGTACCCCAAAATGACATATTTACATTTAAGTTATAACGCCCTCGGGGCCATAGGTTTCTTTATTTCAGCATGACGATTCAGTCCCCAAACCTTAACAAAGTAGTCATTTTAATCACATTGTAGCATTTGCACATCAGAACACATTTATTTTTTGAACTGGACTGGCATTGGTTTGTTGACTGACTTTTTGAAACCCTAAGTTTGGCAGTCTCGATGTCACCATCTTGTTTTTTCAGGTTACTTTTATTTATACCCGTAGGTAGACTTGGTTTGCAAATGAGACAGGCATCCATCTCGACAGACATTACAAACAGCACAGACAACAAGATGAAAGTACACAAGGCTAAAAATCAATCAACAAGTAAAATAAATAAGTACACACACGTTTCTATAGCATCTGTGCACATCATGCTGTATTGAAGACTTTAAACAAGCGATTGAGACCATGAACTCATGTTTACTGAGGTAATAAATGAAGTGAGAAGTAGAGTAATTTGCTCAGAGATAGCTATACAATAGGACCTCTTTTTGTAACAAGGATTCGCCCCCTGATGGCCATTACAGAGAATGAAAGTTTAAGGCATTTCTTCATTGGTGTAGTTAGGACCCAGGAGCAGTACGACAACACCAGGACTGGAATGATTAGAGTTCTTTATTTGCAACACACGACAGGCAGAATATTCTCTGGAAGAATCAACGACAGGTTTCTCGTGATCAAGGACAGAAGGGCTGAGTAAGTTACCAGGGCAGAGGCAAGGCGAGGCGAGGCGAGGTAGTCCGGGACAGGCAGGGTCGGCAACAGGGAACCAGTCCATGGGTGAGTGCGGGAAAGTTGAGCATGAATGCAAAGAACGATCTGGCAGTGAGTGTGTCTGAGGCAGGGGTTTAACCTTCCTCCTGTGTTAGCTTTCTGTTACCATCTCTTATGTTAACGGGTCGGTTTTGACCCGTGTCTTAAATCAGCTGTAAAATACACTAAAAACAATTATCTATCATCCAATTTGTTTCTCATCTCTTGGTTACCTTGTTAGGCTTCCTTCTTCATTTATTACTTGTGAGCGATGCTGCTGTAATCCTGTAATTTCCCCACTGAGGGACTAATAAAGGATTATCTTATCTTATCTTATCTTATCTTATCCATGAAAATATTGGTTTTAATATTTTTGGTGTGGGCCTCTGGGCCTTTTCTTTGTCAGTATACCCCTCGATTTCAATTTAAAAAATGGTAAAATGAACCTCAAGAGAATCATATAAATAAATAAAGGGTTGTTGTGTTACCTGACTATTATTGAGGGGTATTAGAACACATCTCTTAAATAAATTTGTTTTATTTATTTTTTAATTTTAATATTATTAACTATAGTAACATCTATGGTGTTAGGGTCAATTTTGACCCATATATATTTACTTCAAGAAAAAGGCTAAAAGTATTTTTTTCAGCAATAGAACTTTAATACAAACACAAAATAAAGAGCAGAACAAGTCATAACACAAAATATAGATTTGCAAGGTCAAACAAACAACAACCAATCAAGCAAATCAAACCAATATAAATCAATTACTAGTTCCAAAGAACTTGGATGTGTATGTGTGTGTGTTTAGATGCATGTGTGGCAAAAAGTGACACTTTTAGTGTGTTCTTTGCAGAGATATTTCTTGCAGTTGAAGCACAATACGTTTGTCTTTCTGTCCTTACTGCTTGGGCAGACCTGGCACCTCTTTCTCTTAGAATCAGGTGGCCTGAGTGGGGTTGTGGCTGTGGCTGTTCTGGTTGGTGTTGAGGGAGGGCTGGCTGAGGAGGATGCTCTTTGTGTTGCTGATGGTGTGGACGGAGTGCTAGGTGAGCTCTGTAGTTGTCTGACCAAGGCTGCAGCATCTGGACCTCGGGGCACCCGTTCCCTTCGCTCAATGTGTGGATTGACAAGGGAATTTCCAAGCTCCTCAAGAAACATTCTCTGCTTGCTATTTTTGGTTGAGTTCCACCCTTGGTGGATGTGGGTCCACAACACAAATGCATTACATGCAGACACATCGAGGATGATACTCCACATTGTCTTCGTCCTCAGAAACCTGCTCATCCGTATCGCTGTGCTGCTCTATGTCCTCTCCCTCATTTTCACCAAAAATATGATCCAGAACTTGTCTCACTGAAAATCTTCTTTTCATTTTTGCATGCTGCAAATTGGAAATGTGCACTCTGCAAGTCACCAACTCGATACTGAATTGACCTCACATGTCTGGACATGTCGGGACATGCCCGTCTTTGTTTTGTTTTTGTGCAGGTATACTGGATAACAATGCAAAATGAGAATCCCCTAAAGCTCACATGATTGGGAGAGGAGCTGGCTGTCACTGTGTTGGCTGACAGTGCACTTATGATTTCAGTTTTGGCTCTAATTATTGCTTTATAATCTTATTTTTATAACCGGGTCGAAACCGACCCTAACAACACAAAGGTCATAATTTCAACCAGAGCATTTTATAATTTAGTGAAACAAAATGTTTTTGTTTTATTTTGTTGAAATAGAGGTTCCTGACAAAGTCATAAAGCCTTGATGCAAATAAATCAATTTATGTGGTTCTTTTATGCATTTAAAACCTAAAACGGGTCGGTGCCGACCCTAACACAAGAGGAAGGTTAAATAGTGAAGAGGCAGAGTGAGCAGGTGAGAGTGATGAGCTGCTGATGAGGTGAGTGTGACTGGCAGGTGCACTGAATGAACTAATTAGGTGAGTGAAAGGTGGATAGAAGTGACAGAGCTGTGACAATTGGCTTCACTTTTCAGAGCTGGAGGTTTGCCTGGAAGGCACAGCAAAATTGCATTGCCCTGCTAATGGGGGAATCTGATCACAGAACTGAATCTTTCTGCTGCCCAAAGAATTAGTTAGGACCATGATGAACAAAAAAAACCGTCAAAATACGTTATTTTGTAACTGCTCTCCAGGACGACACATATCAGTGTTTTATTTGATTGGACTCCCCTATCAGCAGGGCCACTGGTTCAAGTTTCGTAGACAGAAAAAATAACTTAAAGGTTAATGATTTTCTTTAAAGAACAATCGGTTCAGACCACACTTGTATTTGAAGCACTGTTTTTAACAGGTCATAAGATTGGGTGAAAAGCATCTTTGTGTGCAAAGTTTTCTATTATTATTGGTTCACAACCATCACATCACACACTTTTATTTGTTCTGACATAAAAAGATCAAATTAACTTTTTCTTGATAACAGAATTCTTCACCTCTCTATGCCAGATAAAGGTGCTCTTTAGTTTGTTTTGAGAAGCTAAAATGGTGGCAAACACTGAGACCTTGGAGGAAACGTTAATTAACTAATATGGTTCACGCTGTTCTGTTTCTGTACACCTTATCATCAAAGGATTGCATAAACAAAAACAGAAAAACAGAAACCCTGGCACAATGTAACGGTATGACTATTAGTTTTTCAGGTCATCTTTTGTCTATGAAGTAGAACTGATGTGAGCAAAACAACTCTTTCCTGTTTTATCCATTCTGAAACCTGCATTAAGACATTCGAAAACAACCCAACAGATGGTAAGTTATCGGTCCAAAGTCCATTTTCTAGTCGATCACATGTCTCCTTCCATTGTTACCTTATAATACCTTCAGTTGCAGTTGCACCAGAAAGCAAAGACTGCCCAACTCTAAACTAAAGTAAGGCTTTTTATGATCTGTCTTAAGGACAGACTGTCACTGGTTTCACATTCATCTGTCCAAAAGAAATTATTTGGTCACTATCTGTATCTTCAGGGGACATTACACTACACCTGTAGTCCTGAAATGCTCAGTTTTAGGCCTCTCTTAATCTCAATGTACATGCCTCCACTTGGATTTTCACTAACATTGTAAGCTTTTATTATGCTGAAAACATAGTTATGGGAGCCGATAAAATTTCAATGCTCCAGCTGGCTCACGACTCTGAGAAACTGCACCTCGGATAAAAAGGTAATTGATGTCGCAGAGCTTGCTGCAACTACATGAAACCAAAAATAGTTTTTGAAGCATCCAACTCCATTCCATTGATTCGGCACAAATTTCTGTCTGCCAAAGTAAAGCCAGTAGCAATTAATGTAGGTGGGCTTTTTTTCACAGTGATGTGAGCTTTGATGTTTTGCTGTTTTGGGTTGTCCCATGCTGTTTCTTTCAACTGTGGAGTATTCCTGGACCGTTTTTCTGAAATAATCTGGAAAAGGTCATTGAGGCTTTGATTTCCCTTCCCACAGATGACTACAACTCCTATTTCTGTCTCAGTTCTACAGAATTGCAGCCGAACAGAACAACATGAAGCACTTTATGACATTTTCTATCATTTTAAGAAGATTTCTTTTTGGTTTGTTGGTGGTATTTTGTCTTTATTTGACTGTTCAAAGTACAGATAAGCAGAAAACTTTCAGAATGAACCAAGGTAATCGACATTAAACAAAGATCCCATACAGCCACAATCAAACTGAGACATTGTGAGTGCATAGTATGCATATTTGACCACTACAGAGATATATTGCCTTTGACTTGAAGACCTCTAAGCCTGGAGGCATGAAGTTTGAAAGACATGCATGGTGAGTCTGAATAAAAATACTATTGAGTTGCATTGTGAGAAACATTTTGCATACTAGGGAATACAAGTCTGGGACACTTCAATTGTTGCTTCCATTTGAAATAATAAATATCTGTGTTTTGTATCCCTCAGCTTTATGGAAGTGAAACACGACATCTTCCCCTTCAGCCCATACGAGTTAGATAAATAGAGTTATGAATGGTGATATGGTGCTTTCCATAATTACTGAATGTATTTTTCTGTGTTTTCATACTTTAGTGATGACAATAACAATTTTAAGATCAATAGTAATAATAATAATAATAATAATAATAATAATAACTTTATTTATATTGCACCTTTTAAAAACAGAGTTCACAAAGTGCTTTGACAGTCAAATCAGCAAAAACAAGGCAATAAAAACAGAAAGCTCAGTGTGACTGTTGGATACGTTAAAAATACACTAAGAAATTAATAAAATAATCGATTCAAATAAAATTATATATACACATACATACACACATATACAGTTGCACTCAAAATGCTTCAACCCCCACCGCAAATCAGGTCCATCCGCAAAATATATATAATAATATATATATTTATTTTTTATTTTTATCACTGTACATTTGTTATACAATTGCTTTTCAAAGCATACACAATTTCATCAGTGACATTGAGTATAACTATGGTAACCGTTATGAAACCATGATTTCATCTTTTATTGTATGCTATTCTTCTGTGGACTGCTGAGAATCAACACCAAAGGAAGAGTGTAATTGACTCGTGGTTTAGTGGGGTTCATTAGAAAGGGCTTAACTGTATGCTGTACAATTACAACAAACACATAACATGATGTTCAAAATTCATCACGGCAGCTGCGGTGTTAAACCACCCATGCTCTGTTGAGGACCCTCAGCGATCAGATGATGATTGACGTCCTGGAAGTGACACTTTATTGCTACTTGAGAAACTCGTTGTGTTGCGCTCTCGTTATTATCTTTCCACTTCACTGCTCTCCGGCTGATATCTGAAACAGCCTTTGTCATATTTATTTCAGACAGAAGCAAAAACAACATTGTTAATGTAGGATATGGTTTTAAAGGCTGGCCCTGACTTTCTTCAATAAAGCCATGGGGATCGGTTTAACCCCTCGAGTATACAAAAGTGGGATTTGTGTTTTGTTTTAGCTAGAACGTTTTTCTTCTTCTTCTTCTTTTGAGGAGTTGAAGGACAGTTGTTGTCCAGAATGATTCACATGAACAAAATAACATTTTGAATGTTGAGCCTACAATAAAGATGCAGCTAATTTCCAAGTATATCAAGATCCCCTTGGTGATGTGGTGATTCGCATTGTGAAAGTGTCATAGTTAACTAGAAAATGCATTTCCTGCTGAAAATGCGTTGGAATGCTGAAAGCTAATTTTACAAATTAATTGTAAAAAAATTGCTGAAAATTAAGAAATGGGAGACTACCCGTCTGAAAAATGTTGAAGCCCAAAAGCATTTAAACTGCACTGCTGAAAACCCTTCTAGTTGAAATGTCTAACTATGGTGTCTGTAGCTGAAAGTATGAGGAAGAAGAAGGCTTTGAAAGTTGAAGAAGTTTAACAGGAATTGAAGATTTTCTCCATAGAGATCCCATTCAAAAGAACATTGCAAATAGCTTAATATTTCAAAGAATTTAAAGATTACAAATATGAAAAGTCATATCACCCCTCTCCTGAAAGAGCTGAACATTTTGATATTCGAACGGTTTCTGTGGCTTAAAACTTTATCAGTGGTGATATTTGAAGTAGTAGAAGTTGTAGTAGAAGTATTATTTGTAGAAGTATTAGTAGCATTAGAATAAGTACTAGTAGCATTAGAATAAGTACTAGTAGTAGCAGTAATGATATTTGTAGTAGCAGTAGAAGTTGTAGTAGAAGTATTAGTAATTAGAAGAAGTAGTAGAAGACGTAGTATCAGTAGCAGTGGCGGCCGGTCAATAGAGGGCCACGGGGCCTGGCCCCACCCACCTTGAGCCACAAAAAAAAAAAAAAAAAAATATCTTTTTTTTATAATATTAATAAATTATACAAATTGTCAATATTTGTGTTTTTGAGCTATGTAATATACCCAGTAATATTTGTAAAATAGGATATCTGCGCAAAATATATGCTTTTCCTGCTCGTCCTCTCCCCCGTGTGCTCGTCTGCTCGTGCTCTCTGCCTGTGTGCACGACACTCTGAGAACGCGCAGCTAGGGGGCCGGATAATTTTAGCCCAAAAAAGACGGGTCTATGAAGCAGTTTAGCCAATTGCTGATTCAAGATATAAATGAGTGACATGCAATTTAGCCAATCAGCGCCCTCAAATAGATTCAGCCGTGGGCCAGAACGATCAGGCCCCCGGAGCTGCGCATTCTCGTCAGGAGAAGTCTCTAAAGGCGAGCGCGCCAGCGCGAGCTCTCCTCCTCCGAGACCCGTTTGAGAGGAGAACTTTTGAGGAGATTCTGCAGCCAAAGAGCTGATATCAGATCAGCCTGACCTCACAATCAGACAGCAGACTCGCGGGAAAGGGAAGCAGTACATGCGAAGCTTCTGTACTAGCTGTACACCAGACAGGTTTGGCTAGCTGCATGATGTCATGCTAATCATTTATTTAGCTTTTTAAAACAACGGGGACGGATCCAGCACAGACAGTTACGGGAGTGAGGGATGAGGAGGTAAGGAGACATGAGAACACCAGGACACACATGAGAACTCTGTCAAGCTACATATTATGCAAAGTCAACATCTTTTATTCTACATAGCCTCAGTCTCATCTGCTTAACTTGGTCATGGAGGCATCAACATGTAATACAGATGTTAAATTAACAGCGAAAACTCATCATAGCTTAATTTAACATCAGTATTCATAATTACACTTCATGTTTACTTCTCCTGATCTTCACCTCCTATAACAAGGTCCATAGGACATCTCAATAAATGAACATGTTATATTATAAGTGTTATTTACTGATTGTTTTCGTGTTGGAATACATGTTAAATATTTAACTGCCAAGTAATAATGCGTGTTTGAGTCTTACATTTTATTTTACATTAAATCATACTGGGATGTTTGCTGAAATTGATAGGATGGCCCTATCTAGAAAATTTTCCACCAGCCGCCACTGATCAGCAGTCATAGTAATAGCTGTAGTATTGGTCGTAGTATTTAATATAACAGTAGTAGTAGAAGCAGTGGTGTATAGTAACAAAGTAGAAATACTTCTTTACTGTACTTAAGTAGTTTTTTTGGGTATCTGTACTTTAATTTACTACTTATATTTCTGTTGACTTTTACTTTTACTTCACTACATTTTGCAAAGAAAACCGATACTTTTACTCCGATACATTTCCCCTGAAACCTTCGTTACTCGCTACAAAATCAAATCTATCTTTACAAAAAAATGAATCATGAGACCAGCGTCGGGGACTGTGGTGGAACACAGACTGCAAGCAAGCAGGTTTGGTGAATCAGTGGTCCTAGCAGCAAGTTAAATTGTTGGTTAGTCACGTTAATGCGCAATTGCAAACAAGTGCTCTCAAAGCTGCAGTGTTTTGATTCCCAGGATGCTACATGCTATAAGCTAGCGGGCGACTACCTGAGTATAATTCCACTCTACGATGACAGATTTCATGATGGAAGCAGAAATGGAAGCACCTGCTACTCCCGCAAACTACGGTGGTGACGAAGACCAAAACCCGTGGATCGCTAGTGTGAAGGAATATTTCTGAAACTGTTCGGGAGAAGAGTTTAAAGTGTTTATCAAATCAATGTCAAAATGAAACAGCGTCTTGATGAAAGATCAAAGATAGTCAATTTATTTGCTTGCAAGCAAATGCGAGAAACAGTTCTCAACAGACACGTAAAACCGAGTCTACTGAGGAGTGCCCTAAATTCACAGTCAAATGCATGGACTTTTATGCTCCAGCCAGCATGCTGGAATGTTCCTGAGTAAACAAGAATGACAAAAGGACAGGACAAAGATAAACGTAATTACAGATGGTTCTCCTTTGAAGTTTAGCGTCCTGTTCTCATGATAAAACGAAAGTGTTATACAATTCCTTTGTATACATTCTGTCTCTCCATGAACCATGCATACACTCAAACCCCTAGACTGTCTCGACTTAGCATGTGTTAAAAGGAAGCCATGTCTCTTCTATAGAGGGTCGTCTTCAGCTAAAACTCATCAAAGGAATTAAGACCTCTGTGTGTCTTCGTCTTTGAAGACAGAAAACCCAATTCACAGGATAACAGATAACGGGACATCTGGATGGAAACTTACAAGAATGTGATAAGAACAGTGTTTGGTGCTTGCAATGTAAAGGCTTACATTCTTTAACCCTGAACATAAGACTATGACATATTTTCCCATTACACTAGCGAGTTAGTGAGCTGAGGAAGTGTTGACAGTTGTGACACCATAGGATTGACGGGAGCCGAGAGAGCGCAGCATTAGCGTTAGCATTAGGGAAATCCTTCGCAGCTGTGTGCAAGCTGTCTGTGACGCTGAACACACCTCTACCTGCCTCAGCGGCCTGTGAAAGGATATTTAGCATCACAGGACTAGTCTTCAGCCCAAGAAGCGCGAGACTGAATTCTCGCAATTTTGAAAACCTACTCAACTTCATAATTCTCAAAATTCTGACCCTTTGCTTTTTTATTAACAGCATTTACTTGTACTTTTACTTTCAATGAACAGGTTATGATGTTCATTTAATGTTCAGGTTATGATGTACATTTAATATCAGAAAATTACCTTTGATACTTTAGTACTTTTGTACTTAAGTACAATAAATATCAGATACTTTAAGACTTTTACTCAAGTAGTATTCTAATAGGTGACTTTTTTCTTTTACTGGAGTAGGTTTCCAGTAAGGTATCTTTACTTTTACTCAAGTATGGCTTTTGAGTACTTTATACACCACTGAGTAGTAGTAATAGTAATGGCAGTAGAAGAAGTAGCAGTAGTAGTAGTACTAGTAGCAGTCGTACTAATAGCTGTCGTAGTATTACTGCTTTTAGTAGCATTAGTAGCAGTAGCAGTTGTATAAGTAATAGTAGTAGTGGTAGTAATAGCAGTAGTGGTAGTAATACTATTGATGGTAGCAGTAATAGCAGTAGTAGCAGTAGTAGTAATAGTAGCAACAGCAAAAGTTATAGTAGCAGTAGTAGTAATACTATATTAGCAGCAGCAGTAGTAGTTGTCGCAGTATTAGTAAGAGCATTAATTTTTTCCACAAAAAAGCCTAATTTTGAGCTTGTTTAAATACAGTTAATCCATGGGGCTTTTATTTTGAAAGGGTGGGACTGGGTGGGGGGAGAGGGGGAGAGGAGACATAATCATAATGTTTGACACACATAAACAGGTTATTAAATGCCTGGCTTCATCACAAGCATTTCAGTTAGAATTCACTCTTTGGGGCTTTTATTTTGAAATGAGGGGTTTGTGTGTGTGTGTGGGGGGGGGGGGGGGGGTCCTCTAAAAGTCTCTAAGACCTGAATGACTGTATGAGAGACACAGAGAGAGAGAGGGAGAGGAGTGTATGTGCGAGTGTGTCTGTGAGTCTGTGTTTATCAACATCACTAATTGGCTCAATCACAAACACCTGTGTGCCTGAAGCCATTTCATGGAGATAAAACAGGGAAACACCTCTCAAACAAATCATCAAAACTCCCATAACCGTAGCTCCTATTGCTCCGATATTAATAATTGAGAGGAAGGATGACTTGAGAAACAGATCTTGTAAAAATTGTGTCTGTAGTGTAAGAAATGTGGCTGAACTGGCGATCTAGAAATGTGGTACCGTGTTTTTGAAGCAAAATTTAACATTGGTCTCTATGGAGCAGAAAGTTGGTTTTCCTCTCAATTAACGGCTTCTGTGCCAAATGTGTAAATCTGTGGGATTCCACAGTAATTTTTCTACGACAAGGACAATATTAGCTACTTTTACATCCAGAAATTATGCATGAAGAGTGAAGTTTGTGGACACAGTGGCAAAACACAAATGTTTTTTTCACAAGAATCTCAAGCTGCTCTTCACTCTAGCGGTGACATCACGCACTCTAAGCTGCGCAATACACACCCATTATAAAGTCAGAAAAGGGCTGAAAATGTTGTTGGAATGCTAAACAGCATTCCAACAATAAAGATCCGAAGAAAGTGTCTTCCACCTCTTTCAGAATGAAAAATGCAATACATGATGGTATATCAGTATTTGTTTATATCAGTGTCTCCTGTATTGAAGTGTTATGATAAAGAGCTGTAACGCACTTTGTTCTTGTTTTGTTCCTGCGTTGCTGAGGAAATGAGGACAGAGGAAATAATTGAATTTGTAATGAATGTGTGTAATGTACACCAAGTTAATTAGTGGGGAGTTTCCTACTGTTGACTTTTTAAATTTTTATTTCTTTTTGTTTATACGTTTTCACTGCTATAAAATATCGATTTCTAAAATGTTTTCTCTCTCTCTCTTTCTATACACACACACACACACACCCCTGTCCTTATTTCCCTCTGAGGAAAGGCAGATGTACGGGTGTGTACACACACTAACACACAAAGTGTACAGCAAGAGTTTAGTCAATATGAGCAAACTTCTCACATTCCAGATTGTGAATTTTGTTAACACTGAATAGAATGACAACCATTGCATACTAACCTTTAAATATGCAGCCTCATATACGATGCTGCATTCAATCATTTTCCGGTAATCTCTGGTAATAATGAGTATTCTGCGTCCACTCGAATTTCCTCTGTATCAATTTGAAGTGATGAGTGAAATCTATCTCCCTTAAAAGGAGTAATGGTGCATTCACACCAAATGCGGTGCGAATTATTCGCCGAGTAGATTACATACAAAGTCGATGCACAGATGTGATGAGACTGGAGTGACGCGAATTTGCGATGGCGCGGCGCAATTGACGCGAAATCGTGTCGATCGCCGAAACGTCCCAAACGCCCATCAGCGTTGAGATGTTTGTCTTGTCATCAATGACGTCCTGCCGTTGTTTAATCAGGAACCATACCTCATATCAATAGAGACCGGACCAAACTATGTGTATAAATGTGTGTGTGTAAACCATTTGGTACAAACAATGAAAAAGACGCTGCCGTATTTACGTCTAGATGACATTATTGTGAGTGTTGATGGAGCGTCTATAATGTTGGCTTAGCCTAACATCGATCGATCCATTGAGAAAACAAGAATTTTAAAAGTTATTTGCTTGTCGTCTTCCGGAGAGAACTAACTAAACATGAATTCAGACTTTTTACAAATCGGCATTTTTTTTTTGTCGGTTTATTGCCGTTAAATCACAGCCAAATCTGTTCATTTGGGGTTCATACAGCTGTAGTAAACAGCTGATGTGTGGCTCGCTAGACACAGTGAATACAGCTCGATAAAATCCATGGAGCTCCTCTGGACTATGTTATGAACGCAGACATGACGGCATTTAGTTTCCCGGAATATCTGGGACTTCCACAACACGTACTAAGCTGATTAACGTGGCGCGAATAATTAACGTTGCGATCTGTGGACACATATAAATAGTGGACACATATAAATAGACAGATTTAGCAAATACATATGTGAGATCACTTTCGGTTTCAGCTCAGCTGATGAAGCATGGGATTTCCATAGGCAAAAAACCCTGCTCTAATTCCAAGTGAGGCAATTTAACACCACCATTTTTCATGCATGCTGGACTCCCCCCAAAACATGTAGCCTTCCGCTCCCTTAAACAGCTTGCCGCCTCATTCTGCAATGTGCACGCCAGTGGTGGGGCTGGACAGGAAAGGCATGTCAGTTTGTAAAAGAACCACCTACTGATGGACACTATTATGAAAATTAATACTTGTCAAGAAAGGCCGTGTGCGCTGAAATTACACTGCCTGCCTGTCTTGTTATTACAACATCACTTGTACAAATTTTTAAGGGGAGAAACTACAGGCAAAAACAATGTTTCTTCATGCGCTAGTGAATTTAGAGATTTTGAGCATTGTTGCTTCCTTGGTCTTTCAGACGAGTAGAAATATAAAAACATCCAAAATACAATTGTTGGTGTTTATTTTACCACTTTGCGTATTTGCATCTGTCGATTTCTTCTAAATTCACCAAGTTATCATTAGAAAATGCCTCATTTGCTTATTTACAGATAACTTTTCAGAAAAATTGCCAATTACAAATTGCCTAATTGAAGAAAGTAGAAATGGGGATATCTATTGGTTAAATGTTTTCCCTCTTCACCTGTAGTGTCTTGGACGTGTATGGAATTTAACAATATATATATTTAAAGACACTCAACTCATTCACCAAACTTTCAACTTTCATTCTTTTCTATGTTCTGAAGGTTTTCACTGAGGGGTTCATTTATATGATACCGTATTTCTAAAAACATGGCAAAAACAGAAAGTTCATGGCTGTTGACAGTATTTTCTGATTTATGAAGTGATACAAGGAAATATCCAAAATTCCCTCTGTAAAAACCTTTGACTCTTATTTGTAAACAAAATGAAACAAAAATAATGAACCTGGCTTCATCCGATTTTTATTTTGTAGTTTATGCAAACATGCAGATATTTGATAAGATAATGCCTCATTTGCATATTTAAACATACAAAACTTGTGAAACCAAAACATAATTGTCTTAGTGTAAGTAATCATCTGGGGACGTTTTATTTGGTATATTATTTTACCCTTACAAAAGTGGTGACACTGCTGTCATTGTTTTACCACATGATATACTGCTGTTTTCATTTCCAAACAGGATGTAACGTCCACTGAGATACACTGTAGAAACCTTTCATAGATTGGTATTCTCAAGCGGAACTGTTCTAAACAACCATGTCAGAGATATCTCAAATGGTTTTGACATTTAAGATTGATCTTTTATTCTCTTTCTCTATCCAGCAGTGAGAGAGGGTCGGCCCCGACTGCGTGCCATAAGGGCGTCTGCACTCTGGAAACACCCAGTGGAGCACAATCACGGGCAATCTGATACAAGGCGGCACCCTGCCTTGTCAGTAGCGGAGTGAAGCTACAGTGAGTCATGACACAGAGACAGGTTCTCTCTCCGAAGGCCCGGGCCTCTCTTCTCCTAGAACAGCCATTTGGGTTACTGCATAAATCACCTCTAAGTCGCCTTAAGTCCAAATCCTCATGAGCTTTGAATGGCGTCTAGCAGTAGGACTGTGGGATTTCTGAAAATTGAATTTTAGTTCTGCGGATTTACTTATTGTTGGGGGTAATCATTCATGGATTTGGTTTCGTCTCAGTTGCTTTTTGTTGTCGTTGCGATAGAGGGATTTTATATATGCGTGCCATTAGAGGGTTATAATGGGCCACCGGAGGCAGGTTTCACAAATTGGATGTGACTTGTACTGTGCATCAGAAGCATATCAATTCACGCGATGAGTGGTAAGGATGATTGTCAGTGATGGCCAATTGATTTGAATAATTCAAAGGGTCATTTGTTCATCCCACAAATTAAAGAGCGGTCCTTGAAGACTCGTGCATGGCAGCGATAATGTCTTCTGAGATGTGGTGAAATGCAATGTCAGAAAATTGCTGGGACGTCACCTGATGATGCATTTATAACATAAAATGATGATTTATCCCTGTGATCAAATGCCTACACAACAAAGCATGCAATGATGCTGTGTCTCTCTGCGCACTGCAGCACAAAACTAATTGCTATTAGCATAATATTAATTCAGTTAACTGTCATACTGGAGACACGTGGGGGGGGGGATGGGGGGTTGTGTTGGCAGGTATCTGTCCATTGGCGAGGCCTTGGAACTGACTGGGGCAAGGCAGCCATCAATAATTCAATGGGCGTGCCAGCACAAAGGCAAACAATGGCTGTAATTAGGGGAGGTCTGCACTGTGGACAGGGAGATTAATGAGGGGGCAGTCATTTCAACTGGTGCCCAGAGACATGAGGAGTTTCACTGCGGCGTACACGCTGCCAAACCTACCCCGGCCATACTGTTGGGCTGTGTTTGCACATTGCACCTTTGCGGGTGCGCATGTGTGCTTTTGCCTGTTTGTGCTTGGATAACAAAAGAGACAGAAGACAGACAGAGAAAGACATCATGACAAACACGACAAAGGTATACTCATTGTTTCCACAATGGTTTGATTCCTTCAAGCACTCCAACCTTGAGGACTTAAAGTCACACAGATCCGTATTTCTGCATTTACATATTAGCACAAAGTGTAAGTATTCTAAATTGGTGCTTGTTGTTAATAACATCCACATGAAGGCAGATTTTTACATGCAAGAATCACTGCGACAATCATTTTGGATCTCTCCGGAGATAAAGGCCCTCCTCAAGGAGAAGAATAGGGTTTTTAGATCTGGCAACAAAGAGGAGCTGAGGACTGTGCAGAGGGAGCTGAGGATGAAGATCAGGGAGGGGAAAGATGTCTACAGGATGAGGATGGAGGACCAGCTGCAGCAGAATAACACCGTCGGGGTCTGGAAGGGCCTCAAGGCGATTTCTGGGTGGAAGGGGCCCAACCAACAGCCTGAGGGGGACCAAAAGTGGGTGAATGAGCTGAACTTATTTTTTAACAGGTTTGACCAGCCATTCCCCCCTCCCCCTCCACTGAGGGACAAGCTGGAGCAGACCGGGGTGGACCACCACCTCACTGCATGGATCCTGGACTACCTCACCAACCGTCCACAGTATGTGCGGATACGGGAGTGTGAGTCAGATCGGGTGTCCTGCAGCACAGGGGCCCCACAGGGAACCGTTCTGGCTCCATTCCTCTTCTCCATTTACACCTCGGACTTCAAACACAACTCTGCCAACTGCCACCTGCAAAAGTTCTCTGACGACTCTGCAATCGTCGGCCTCATCTCCGCAGATGATGACAGAGAATACAGGGAACTAAACCAGGACTTTTTAGGATGGTGCCAGCAGAACCGCCTCCACATCAACACCAGCAAGACCAAGGAGCTGGTGGTGGACTTCCGCCGGGGTAAACGCCCTCCTCCGACACCGGTGAGCATCCAGGGACTGGACATTGAGGTCGTGAAGTCGTATAAGTACCTGGGTGTTCACTTGAACAGTAAACTGGACTGGACTGACCACGCTCACGCTCTTTCTAAAAAAGGACAGAGCAGACTCTTTCTGCTGAGGGGACTGAGGTCTTTTGGGGTGCAGGGAGCACTCCTGAAGACCTTCTTCGACTCCGTGGTGGCATCAGCCATCTTCTATGGAGTGGTCTTCTGGAGCAGCAGCATCGCGGCAGCTGACAGGAGGAGACTGGACAAACTGGTGAGGAAGGCCAGCAGCGTGCTGGGGTGTCCACTGGATACTGTGGAGGTGGTGGGAGACAGGAGGATGATGGCGAAGCTCTCATCCCTGATGAGCCACGCCTCCCACCCCATGCAGGACACTCTGGCAGCTCTGCACAGCTCCTTCAGTCACCGGCTGATTCATCCCCGGTGTCTGAGGGAGAGGTACCGCAAGTCCTTTCACCCCGCTGCTGTCAGGCTGCACAATAAACTGCTCTCGGTAGACCACTAACACTTTGAACACTTTGAACACGGACATTTGACTTGAACATGAACACTTGAACACTTCTGAACACTTTAATTCACTTGAACATGAATATGAACACTTCTGAACACTTTAATTCATTCACCTGGTGCAATATCTAATCCGTGCAATCCCGTGCAATATCCCGTGCAATATCCAATACGTTTAAGTATTTATCTTACATTTTACATTTTACTCCATCTGTATATACTGGTATA
The DNA here is from genome assembly GCA_028022725.1 of Lycodopsis pacificus. Classification (NCBI taxonomy): domain Eukaryota; kingdom Metazoa; phylum Chordata; class Actinopteri; order Perciformes; family Zoarcidae; genus Lycodopsis; species Lycodopsis pacificus. Next base: position 16,366,112 of record CM051707.1, read on the forward strand.
TTTTTTATTCTTCTTTACTGTCATATTTTTTATTACTGTTTACTGTTTAGTTTATTTATATTACTTGATTTTTATCTTCATTGTATTACTTGTGAGCAATGCTGCTGTAATCCTGTAATTTCCCCACTGAGGGACTAATAAAGGATTATCTTATTTTATCTTATCTTATTTTACCGTTTTGCAGTTGTGTCAAAGACGCTTGGTGAATTCAGCACCAAGGACAGCGTCATCTGAAAGGCCTCAGTGTCTGCTCTGATCAACATCAGGACTGAGCTGCGCAATACAAATGAAAGACTTCCCAGGCTGTTAGACACATTTTATTTCTGTGTTATCCATGGTATCATGAACGAGCACGCATACAGACCGCTTAAGCAAGTTGGATGGGTCCAACAAACGGCAATCTTTCAGCAAGGAGACGGTTGTTCATTCCCGATGTGAAACGAGAAGTTACCGTTCATTTATTTCTCACGTTACTTGCGTACTTCAGTATCGGCAGTTATGTAGTTATTTTACCTTAAAAGACGATCTTTTCTGAAACGTAAACAAGTAGTTTTGTTGCCGAACACTAACTGAGTTGTTTCCTGTGAAGATGAAAGTTTATTTAAAAAATACTGGATGTATTTAACAAGCTGAAAATGACACGTTCTGCTGGCCTTCGTAGGAAACCGCACGGGACATTGGTCTGTATTTTTTCAACCGTGTTCCATAAATATCTCATATCTACATATATTTATATATATATACGCACAAGCAGAATATATATATATATATATATATATATATATATATATATATATATATATATATATATATAGTTCATTGCATGAATTGCGAATTCCATCAAAACTTGACTTTTACAATGTTTCAGATATTTTTGGTTCAGTTGGATGATTTTGGCATTTTTGTTCACATTGTTGTTACAGGTGTGTTTTTTGTAATATATATATATATTTAGTTGTTGACATGAAAGCAGACATTGATTTTTCTTTTTCTTTGGTCACATCCCTTTCTTTTGTTGTTGTTGTTGTTCTTTGTTGGACTCCTTTTGACTCCTGGGATTAAATCCCACGTTTCCACGTCCCCTGTGCAAAATAGTGTGTTTAGCCGCTCAACTATCTTCAGTGCTGATGAAGTGCTTGGAAGAAAAAGACACACAGAATAAAAAGAGGGAGCAGCGGTGAAACTTCACCTTTGTGGATCTTTAGAGATCTCAGCATTCTGAGCACTTTTTTATGTTTAATTCAAACAGAAGCTCATTCTTGTTTGCCCTGTTGATTCACTCAGCGAGAACATCCTCAGTGTGACCTTGACTCTTTTCACTTAGACTTTCGTCAAACTGAAAACACGGCCGACTGAGCAACTCAGCTCGGTTCACTCCAGCAGAAATGTGTGCCTTCTGGGTGATTAAGTAATAGAGGAACAACAGTGAAAAAAGAGCATTTAACCTTTATAGCTCTAGCCCTATTGTTAGGCCTCTGCTCGAAAATAGCATACCCATAGCTTTAGACTGTAGATCTGGAACTACAAGGTCTATTTTAATAATTGTGATGGTATAATACATGTAAAACTTGTGAGAGACTTGTTCACATGTGTAAATATTGTGTATATGTTACTGGTTAATAGTGAATGAAGATGGCACACAGCTCAAATTGAAAAGTTTCAGTTTCGCCTGAAAAAAAAGCACTTGTTGAACTTTTTTTGTTTAAGCATTGATGGGAAATTGTATTAATGCAGTCAATGGGGGCGTTAAAGATGTTTAGCAAAGAGCACATTGGAGCAAATTGATCGTAAGAACGCAGACTGATGAAATGCGGAGGAACATTCTGGAACATTAAGATCCACATGCTGTTCTCGTTTGAATGTATATTTAATCTGTTTCTGAGTTCTGGTGCAGAGCGTCTGTGTGAGAGGAAGGTTAGGGCCCAAAAAGACAAATTTCAACATTAGCTTCCAGCCAAAAAACTGATCTTCCAATTTCTGTTATCTTCTTCCTTCCTCCTCTTTCTCATGTCAGGATGTCATTGCCTTTACAGCAATGATGAATAGCATACAGTACGTAGTCATGATGAGCACAAGGAATCTTGATTGTATTTTCTTTTTTTCAAGGCTTTTTGGAGGCTTAAACATTTATTAGTGTGACCTTGGAGTGAAGGGTTTTTGCTTGTATTACATCAATCTCATTCACTTAAAATGTCCATGATTCCTCTGTTGTTTTCCTCTTTTTTTGTGCCAAATTGTGTTGATATAAGCTCGTTATTTTGTCTTTCTAAAAATATGGTTTCCAGATGCCAACAAAGTTCAGGTGCTGGAACATTACTTTGATTGCAGATTTACATCACCTGCACAAACTGTGAATGGCACATAATAATCTAATAATTACCAGCACTGTTGTATGTGCAGCTTGATTTGTGCTTGGATGAAAATACATGGTACTCTCTGAAACATGCATCAACACAGTTATTCATGAAATGGAGGCTAATTTATGGCCAGAGATTCTAACACTATTGTTAGAATCTAACAAGTCTAAGCATGAAATGCTATTCTATTGCCATCTGTCTCATTTATGCTTCGTATTTTTATATTACATGCACTACAGACAGTAAAATAGGTCAAGTACCTCAGGAGGAACAAATGGGTCTCGATCAGCCCTCGAACAGTTTGGTTCTTTCGTGGCTTGTACGAGTAATTTAGGAGAACTTGCTGCATTCATCAATTTTCTCTGTTTTGAACACAATTTATGAACACAATTTAGGAGTGGACCAGACCTGTATTAAGAGTCATATCAAATGAAGTTTATTGGTATTATCTAAGTCAAATGTTTTTTTTAGATTGCATATTTCATTATTTTGAAACAATTAGTTTGACATATCCTCTTTGACTCTGCAACAATTCCAATTAAAGTATAATTACAATTGTGTGTAGCCTAATGGTATCACACTTGTGCAATGCCAAACTGTTCTTGCATGAGGTCCGATGACTCCTTCCTCCCCTTCAGCACCACGGACAGCGTCACCTCTGAACAGCACGCTCGCGATTCTGAGAATTGGATGTAGTTATTGTTTCACTTGCACAATATTTGTGTTGGTTGGTTATTGATCAAGCTGGGTTTACAGGAGCACGGCCAGTGAACCCTCCGGTTTAATCCCCATCGGGGGCCTGAGATATGCATGTGTGAAACCTTACTTCATGTTGACAAGTGCACATCAAAAAACTCAAACACTCTCCATTGTTTCATCTTCATGTCTTGTGTATGTACGTGGGTGTTTGAACACGTGTTTGTTTGGATTTCCCTGTCTGCGGTTTGAGAGTAATTTATTTTGAGAGATAAACTGACCTTCACAGATTAGAGGCTATATCCATGTGGTTTCTGGTAAAGTTTCGCCAGAGCCACGCTAATCCCGTCACACTCAGCTAAATCACTGAGAGCCATGTGTTCTACGTCCCTTTGTGTGCCCATATGCCCCTGTGTGCCAAGAAAAGTCAGATAGCGCCGATTTAAGTAGGATTTAAAACATCAGATCTTTGACTCTGAAATAAAAAAAAAACAATGAGCCACCTGTCAAACATCACACTAGAGGGAGGCCATCCAAAGACCTTGTGTTTGAGCTCCCGGCAGCAGGGACAGAAGGAAAAGAAGAAAAAAAACCGGAAAGAGACCCGTGAACAAAGCCAGCACATGTATATCCCATGATTCCCTCACGTCAGACCTGCCCTGGCTGCATTTTCCTCTGCCCCCAACCCCCAGGCGATCATTCATCATGTCATCACACACAGAGCGATTGGGGGTGAAGCACAGCTCATGTATCTCTGCTGTACAGCGGCTTCCTGGAACAGGCATGGGGGGGAGGCGGCGCACTGCATAAACTGGTTTTCTTCTATGCCCCAAAATACCTAATTTACATTAAGTTCATCGCCGCTGCTTTATCTTTTCTCCGCTGAATTGATTCACTGTGAATCACCAGGATTGCGCCGCAGATATAATCGGGTTCATGTTTACAAAATAAGCTAAGGGACACAATGCCTGAAGTGAAACGCTTGGCAGATCGCAAGAGTAATTTGGCGGATTGTTCTAATGGGCGAAGCCTCTTCTGCCCACTGGAAGCATTTGTTTTGTTAAATCTTGCTTTGCATATTTCATAGTCTAATATTTAGGTCACCTGCATTGAGAGCATTTAAATGCGGATTTATTATTTATTTATTTTTTCGGCAACCATGTTATGCCGCTATATTGCTACAATAAACAGAGCTTAATCCCTTATCTTAATTGTGTGGGAGTTTATGTTAAACATTTCAATTTCAGACACTGCCGTTGGTTGCAGGATGTTTAATGAAACCCACTGTGTCTAGTTTGCACAGAATAAAAGCTACCTCCTCTTACAACAGTCTCAGCTGCTGAACATGATATGAGGGCAGGCCTTGGTGTGTGTGTGTGACATCGGCCCCAGTTGGTTTTAGTTTGGACAGGGATGGTTTGTGTTGTTAGAAGCCGTGTAGTTATTTCCAGCAAGACTGAGCTGCCTGCAATGAAAGACATACCGCTGACAACTCTTTGTATTGTTTCGTTGTGTTTATTGCTTTTCTACCGGTGCGTATTTTCAGCACTTTCATACCGATGTGCTGCTTTAAGCAGAACTTTACGACTTATCTTTATTATCAGTCTGATCCTGTGCCACTTTGGTGTCTCTGTTGCTGTGGTATTTTAAGCCGCGTCCCTGTCTTAAGCTGTTTCCTCTAAAGCAATGTGTCAGGCCTTATTCCCACACCCAGCAGGTTGTTGTTCTTTTTGATAGCTCAACCAACAGGCACATTACCGGCCCCGGTTGTTATTGTCGCTGATGTGCAGCCCCAAGACATCGCCTTCCTCTGTTCACAGCTCCTCAGAGTGTTATGTGTCATGTTATAAGAGTATACACCTTTTGTCCAAGCTGGGTCTGCCGGGACCCTGGAGGTAAGGAAGAGGGGGGGGGGGGGGGGTGATGTGAGATTGAGGCGGCACGTCTGGTCGCTGTCCCCGGGGTGACGAATGGGCCGTGGTCACCCCGCCGATGTCCCCAGACATCCCCAGATGTTCCCCCGGACCTCATGCGGCCTGAGTGGCTGACAGGCCCGAGAGACGCAGAGTCACAGCGTGATTAATCACCACACACGCCGCGGCATGCAGCTCGGTTCCCGCCGGCCCGCTGCACTCAAAAGCATCCTCTGCTACAAAGAAGAAGAAAAATGACTCGCGTAGAGATATTTACAAATCTCAAACAAAATAATCTGCCAATGAGGTATAGGCAAGGAAATAAAAAATGTCAAAATAATTCCAATTAAAAAGGTGCTTAAAACTAGATTATTCATCTTTAAATTCATCTCGCCTCTAGAGCTTATAGCTTGAGACTGTAACACCTGACGGTGAGGAGCGTCACGAGAAGATAGTATCCTCAAAGCAACATCACACACGGCATCATCACACAGTCCAGCAATTCAACACAGCCATGTCCCGACCCTGAGCCATGATTGCACTTCACAGATACCCCCCCCCCCCCTGATGCAAGGCTCACTCAACTAGTTTCAAGAATGCTCTGTTGTAGCAGAGTAACCCACCTTAAAGAAATACTACCACCAACAACACGACCGCTTGTATATCAGTTACTCACTGCCTGTTACGTTGAATTGATGAAGAAAGCTTTCTTTTTTCCTCTCATGCCTCCACGGTGAACCGAAAACAGTCTTGATGAATTGATGTAAACAGGGGCCTTGTTTACCGAAAGCAAAACCATATGAAAATATCCGTTTACATAACCCGTGCAGTGTAATCAAAGTCTCATTTAGCTAGTTGTATGCTCACTAACACATTCATCTTTGGTAAAACCTTGCTACTTAAAACAAAAATGTCACACTTACGAAGGCGTGCTACTCAACCACGCGAGTCCAAAAGCATTTTACATAGTAGAATATTTTCACTGCTTTAACTTGCTGTCAGACAGCCCTTTCCAACGGGGAACTGAAGCCACTAGCAACGCTCTACAAAGCCAATAGACTCCTTTTGACAAAAACATTTCTTTCACCTCGCAGTACACAGTTGCTGGTCTACCGCTGCATCGATCAGTTGTAGTTTGTTTCTGTTATTGTGTGACTTTTGGATCCAAACTAACGTGGCATCGACAGACGTACATTGCTCAGCCTCCGTGCTGGTCCTCCTGTCTGCTTCTCCGAGCTGTGTCCATGCCAACCGCCATCATCACGCGGAAACCTACCCCAGCTCACGTGTGAACACGTTTTTTAAGGGCTTAAACTACATAAGGCACCACTGGGAAGCTACAGAATGATATACAAATATGCAATAAACCCACCCTTTATCCAGAATTTTAATTCGTGATAATTGAAAAATAAATATGTTTTACCTGATTGTCTTCTGTATCTATTCATTGTCCTTTGGGTATTTCTAACATCTTCATGAATGTGGAATAGCTTTAAAATGGTATTAAAGTGGCTAACACTATTTATATTTAATACAATAATTTGACTTGCATTTTGAGTCCCTTCAATTAATGAGCCAACTAATTAATAAACTAAACTAACAAAACTCTTGTCCATCATTCAATCGACCAACATGCAGATTTAAAAGCATATATTTACAAGATAATCAAAAAAACACACAATATTAATCATTTTTTTACCTTGTGATCCAGCATTAAGGGTAGGGACCTTCTTAAAAGTGCAAGCCAAGAGAGCTTGTCAAATGTTTGTCAGTAGCTTTCCCATTTTCATTTAAAAATAACTTTATTTTCCCTTTTTTGCCCATTGTATTATTTTATTTTTTTAAAAAAGACAATGTAAAACTTGAATAACCCCTTTTTGCAGTGAATGCAGAGCACAGCAGATTGAGAACAGGTAAGGACACCAGCGACTCTTTCTGATGGAAACATTGCGCACCGGTCAAATCTTTATGTTTTGAACAGCACAGAAGCCACAGCCAGACTGAGACTTGTGCATTTGATGATAGAATCTGACAATGTCAAACACATTACACTTTTGTACTCACTCGATGCTGCTAGCTTTCCCACATCCCCTTCAAACCCTGTGTGGGCGGTCTAAGCTGTCACTCCGTTTCGAGGGGCAGTTTGGGGTCACGGAGGAAAAGTGAGCAGAACAGTGTAGAAGATTCAGAAAGTGCGAGTGCTCACGGATGGCCTGATACCACTCGCCTACTCTGTTGGCTGCTAATTAAAGCTCTGTAATCTAATTAGTTTCTTCCGCCTTATTGAACCTTGCTTGTTAGGACTACTGGCATTTACCAGGGCTCACTAACAGAGAGCAGCTTAATATGAAAACTGAAGAGAGGAAGGTTTTTACCTGGTGTTTTACTTGTGTTTCTCAAACCACAATTATATATCACAACGATGTGATCGGCAATTGAGTTTTTCTTAAACATAATTACACTGCAAAAATCTATGTGTCTGTATTTGAGATCTTGTTAGAAGAAGAATAACAATCTTCTTACAAAAGAAAAGTTGAATTCATAAGCAACTTGAAAAGTTGCACTCAGTAGAGTACAGATGACAACCCACAATTAGCCAACCTGTCAGCCAGGCCACAAGCGTATCGGACTACACTCGCACATATCACACAATAGATACGCTCTTATTTTAATCTGTGATTATAACCGGCAAGTACGTCATCGGTACCCTACCCAGCGTATGTAATATCTATGACAAGAGGTGCGTGGGAAGACATTTGACAGCTATTAGTGAGTTCCCAGACTTCACGAGAATTATTTTCTTTTAGTTCCCAGAATTCCACTGGTTGTATCTCAAAAGTGAAACAAGAAGGAAACACAGGTGACATGTTTGTTGCTTCCTGTGTGCTGTCCCACATTATTAGCAGTCACGTCAACTCGTGACAATGTCTTCAAAGACACCAATTCTGGGGAAATGAAGGGAAATGTAACGTGCCGTCTTCCTGTACTTGCCACTTACAGCTCTAACGTGAAGCTCCTGTTTCCTTTGTGTCTGTGACTAAGCACCATGACAATATAAACTACCGCTTTTAGTGCCCCTTTACTTGCAATGTGGAAGCACTTCCCTTTGCTTCAGCGAGAAAAGCTCCAGAGGCAGTGCAGATAATTCAATCATTACTTACATAATCCCTATTGTTATCAGCCTTTCTGTAAATACAGTACTCCCCAGAGGATGCCGAATACCTTACGTATTGCGAGATGAAGGCACATCAGCTGACAAAACAAACAAGCCACAGCAATCATAACTGCACCTGTATTTGACAGTTCAGTGATGGCTCATTATCCCTTTATTGGGTAACATACGTAACTGTGGTGAGAAGAAGAGTTGAGCTGTAACGCTGAAGATTGTCCACCGACTCAAACCAGGATCATTCAAATGCAATTTTTTCTTTTTCCACGAGATGGTGCTTTAAATCGACTCTTTTCATCTTCAGAGAGATCATCCTGCCTTTGTCAGAGTGAAACCTGGGTGACCAATTTAAATAAAAAGAGTGCGTGGCTTTTTTTTAATGAAGCATATGTTTAAGGTTTGATCATTTACCACCAGGATCAGATTTGCAACAAGACAAGGGACGCATCAGCTGCCGCCCTGCAGCTCTATTACCTACTGAAGAGTGTGCTCTTTGTTGTTGAGGTTGAGGTCGATCTCCTTCTGTCTTTATTTTTCGTGCATATCCTCAGATCCATCATCAAAGCTAGGCCTGAAATGAAAGGAAGATTATGCTCTCATCTACAGTGACGGTTTGGTTTTTCAGTATGACTTATTTTAAGTGTCGCAGATGAAACGCGGTACAAAGCGTACTCCGTGCCTGTCGGGTCACTTTGGTTTTGTGTCTGACAGATAAAAGGTCAACCTGACTCAGTTCCCTGTCCTGGGATGAGTCACTGGAAGAGGCGCAGGTCACAGTCGGTGTAAAAGCGAATATGTGAGAGTGGAAGAGCGATAGAGGAGGAGACAAGGACGTAAAATGTCCAGATTTAAACAATCCTGGAGCGAGTCGAGATCCAGACCCTGGCACAAATCCGATTACCTCTTTTCAGTTAGCGATGGCAGATTGTCTGTAAATATCTTTCATTTTCAATTTGAACGATTTAGGAGGAGAATATCTTCGAGGAACCTGAGAGCAGCTCTGACACGATGGCAGATATCCCATCCCCCAAATGTTTAAACCCAACCAGAGGGAGAGATCGCTATCGGTTCAACCGTCTCAAAAGACAGATGCTATCTTCAGTCGGGCAACATCACTTAAAGAAAAAAAATGATGAACCCAGAATTGGAAAAAAACAAAAACATTCCTCGGGATATCCATTTTCCATTAGCAGTGGTTTTGTGTTTGCTTTCAGCAATGCTGTCTCCTATCAATTTGACCCCTCGAGAGTCAATCTTATTGTGGCAAATAAGACGGAGAATAATAGTTGCATGACTTTCATCGATTTAACATGGAAACAAGTGGAGAGACTCTCTGACCAGATTCTTTCAATTACTATGGCTTTGTCTGTTGGTAAATCAGTAGTATTTGGTATGTTAGGAGTTATTTTTTTTAACTATACAGTGACGGAGAAACAAAGTGTCAAAGGCATCAATAGTTCAAATTGTGTTGTGTAGGCTGTTATTGATTTTTCAACCAATCAGAGGTAATTGTAAAAAGCTCCCACAGGAAATGTTTGTCTTATCTTGTGTATCTTGTAATAGTTTGTCAAATTCGCCCAATGATTTGTTACTTTTTCGTGCTGAAAGAAAGGATAGCGTGTGTGGAGTAAATATAGTTTAATGGATGCTGAATGAAACAAAAATGAACACATAGAAAAACAGCAACACTCAATTGACCAAATTGACCCAGGGCCCAGCCAACTAACAGACAGTTAACGAAATCTGATAAACGACACAAACGTTGTTCATAATCCGGAGGCATCTTCACACAGCAGTTGTTCTCATTTCCTTTCCTGTGAGACGCCACTCGTAGATACTGCGACTTCTTTTCGGGGAGCCTGATCAATTTCACGGTAGTCTGCGGAGTTCCCAGCGAGGAAGTGAGTTTGAGAGGCTGTGATAGCATCGGGCGTCCCCTTCCCTCACCCCACGCTTGGGTTGTCTAATCGGCCCTCCAGCTGCATCCAGCCAGATGAAGGGAACCCTGTTGACTCGTAATCTGTGTTGCCCGTGATCCGTCCCCCACCTCGGCGGGGACATGCGCTATTGGGCGCAGGAGAGAGAGGCGGGGAGTATCAGTTTGTTTTCTTCTTGTCATCTCGGAGGTTAATGGAAGAGGAGGCATGAACCGCTTGAGGTACCAAAAGACAGAATGTTTGGTTTCACCGTGTGCGAGCACTCGTTTCCCCTGTCATCTCCTCCGCCTTCCTCTCCTTACAACCCTTTTCTTTCTCTGTGTCTTTTGTCATCCCCGTTTCACTCCGGCGTTTACATTTTTTATGTGTCTACCTTTGTTTCGTTCTCCCGCTGACAAAAAAAAGAAACGGGGTAAACAATGAATTTTTGATTGTACACAATTTATTTTTGGACTTAACACGTGTTAGAATGATGAAAGAACTACTTGTCAAAGAAGCCCAACTTTCGTGAGCTCAGTGTTCTGTGCGGCGTGTGGACTTGGACGGCTACGAGTGTGGGCGGCGACACTTATTTCAGCAAATCCTATTTTGACGAATACGTCACATTCAGTTCCACTTCGTAGTGAAAAGCTTGCAATGTTGAGTTCAACATTTTCCAGCCTTGCTCCGCGGATTAATCACGTAATCATAAATTAAGCACAAGTTTATAACATACAACACATTAAGACACTTTTAAGCATTCATTCGCCTGATGCTTTTCCCTCGTCTGCACTCTGATAACTTGTAGGCTCTGTGTTGCCATGTTTATTTCCTCATTATTTGCTAAATCCTGTAGTCTACATCCAATGCAACATGATGTTAATCCCCTCAGGCACCATTTTCCACACGGTAGGACACTTAACAGAACCAAAACTCTTTCCCGTTGCATGGTCATTCTACAATTTATCTGATGAGAGAGCGTACTATGACAGGAAATCATATATAGCTATTAAAAGTTTGCAGGAGGAAACTTTGCAAAAGAAGCGCGACAAGAGCCTCTGTTCCTCTGGAGGAACCTGAAAGAGCATTACATTGAAAATGGCACCTCAATCGATGCGTTTCGACCTCTACTTGGCCATCACAAACCAATTATTCAGAAAATTTGCAAGCTAATTGACAAACATATTTTTAGCATTTCCAAATCACTTTGTTTGATTTCCTTAAAGGACAGCCTGAGCTGAGGGACAAGTAGAGAAAATATGTTTTAGTCAAAATAATACAACCGAATAATACAAAGCCCCCTCAGTCAGAAACCAGAACTCCCCCTCGCAGAGGCCTAACATTTCCACTGCTGACAAAGCTCATTAAATGTACGGGCTCAACCTCAATTCATCCCCATCTCACTCAGCATTCTCCTTCCGTATCTATCTTTGTCTACCTTTGTCCCCAATGTACAATATCCTCTGTGTTCTTTAAGAAAAAGCTGATGGAAAAATGTCCCATTATAATGTTTAACGAGACAAAGGGGACGGAGCCCTGTAAGCACATCTTCAAACAAACTGAAGATAGAAAATGTATGAGGGAGAAAAGCGTACAGTCTGAACACATGCAGTTACATGTGCCGCAGAGGAGGTAGCGCGCAGCAGGCCGACTGCATCTTTGGATGACAGCACAGCAGCCTGTGGCTCAAAGACCTCCACTTTGTGTGTTTGTAGATCTATTTCTGGAAGCTATGAAAGATGAAACAACTTGAAACACATGTAGCACAAGTAATATGCCAATACATGCAAAATCTTTATTATTTTTTCTTTTGATCAGTTTTCTATGAAGAAAAGGACGTATGCTGCCGTACTCTGCTCTTGCATTTCATTCATTTATTGAATAACCTTTATCTTCTCAGTCCTTGTAGATCTTCATTGGAGCATGAATTCTTTGTTCAATAACAAGAGTTAGATCAAGTAAAAATTCTGAACCTTGCACAGATTTCATTATAGGTACAGTATCACAATGTTGCAGCTAAATAAACTGATTTAATTTGAGAAGTGTTACATAACATGAATAATTTAATCGTGAATGAATGACCAAAACGAATAAAAGTCCAGCTTCGCTCATATTATTGGAAAAACTCATAAGACTCAATCTGGAGACAATCCCATACATGCCTTAAAGGGAATCATTCTAATCCTAAAATCAACAACATACAAGCAATCAACATAGTGGCGAAAAAGATTAAGCTGTTATCAAATTCACATTTCTGCAGCGAGTCTCAAGGTTTGAAGACAAGGCCCCCGAGTGTGATGGAAATATAAGTCAGAACCAATGACAATTCCTCCTGATTTATTAGAGTTTAACTGAAGGATGTTCTGAGATAACCAGTGTTGAAATTATGTAAGACAGTTGGCATGGTCCCATGATGGTAAGTGATGCTTTTATCTACTAAATTTGACCCAAAGGTAACATGTAGAGAGAAAATAGTATCGGACCGAGCACTGATCCCTGTGGTACTCCACTGGAATTCAAATCTAAAAGATGATCCTATATGCCTTCCCATGTTTAGAATCTTGCTCAAGCTCCCAAGACAGACAAGTGCAAATAATATGCTTGTGACTCGTAATGTGTTGAGGAATTTTAACTACACATTTAAATGTCGATTGAATGAATCAGAAAATGTGTTCATAAAGGCCTTAACTGAGCCAGCAGAGAGTGATACAAGGTATGCTTCTTGTTTTTGGAAACATTGGAACAAATCTCTCCATGGTTTTTTTTAACGACGAGTGAATTTTGAACTGTGAATATACCTGCATCTTGGTGTCATCATATTGTATTTAGTTTTTGTTGTATATTGACTCATGTGTCTGGAAATAGTTGAATTAAAATGATATATGTGTCTGATGAACTGTAATGCATAGAGTGAAGGAGAACATACACACTGTGGCACACTCAAACTGTTCCCATGTTACATTAACTCCTAATTAATGCATGCAGGCAAAGTGTGCGGGTGTGAATTTCGATTAAATGTTAAAGACATGTAGAATACAATCCATAACACAACTTTTATATCGGATGATGTAAATCTGTTTGACACATATTAATGTAGTCATAAACAACAAATTTTCTCTCAAAGGGGGATTTGCTAACATTTAGAAATGAACATCAAGGCAAAACTGTAGATCAAATATTGCATACAATTCTGTTCTTCTGTTAGTCAGAACAGCTCTTTCTAAGATATTAAGGCAGTGGTTAAGACTTTTAAGTTGATTTCTTTCAAGTTATCCTAATCCAGATATTTCAAATGTCTACCTTTGAATGACCACTTTGCTCATTTTCCTCTAAATGATTCTGCAGCAGTACACGGTGGCAGTGATTGACAGTGGCATGGAATTGGTGGGCCAGTTTCCTGGCACGGGGAATTTGTTAAATGAAGATTCACAGCTCAACAAGACACAGCAAAAAAAACAAATAATACACGACTACAGTATTCCTGTCCGTCCTTCACATTCTTTGGTGCTTTGCGAGAGGCCATCAAAAGACAAATTTGTCACGCTGTAGCAATTAAGTATTTTCTGTTGGAGCACAGACTACAACCATCAGTCGATTTCTCAGTTGTGTTGCCATTTGAGCTCTATGACAGTTTACCTCTGATGATTCAGGGAGTGTTTTGTTTGCAGCAACAACAGTATGTCAACCTGAAAACATGTATTGTTGGTTTAGAACTACTGCAAGACTGAGACATGGGAGTTTAACATTGGTACAAGTGTGCCGTCTTCTTGCTCCTGGCATGGGTTTTCTTATATAACCGCTACTCCTATTCATTTCTGATGTACTTGGCAGAACATTTTAAATCACTGCAATGATGTGAAATGTGGAGTGAAATGTACTCTAGATGTATACAGCAATACGTAGTAAAAAACAAAAGCCAAATAAAAGGGATAAACTGACCTCATGAAAAGATAAACATAAGAACAAAACGTCAAATATAACATAATAACGTGAATGTTTTTAATGCTGACACCAGCCTAATTTGCTTTTTAAACTGCTTTGAAATATTTCTTCATCTAAATGCATCATTAAATAGGTGAAGTGCTTACCATCTCGACAAACCCATCATGCAATAATAAAGTATGATCAGTGTTGAATTGAAGATTTCTACTTCAAAGTAATTATCTGTTGCTTCTCCTCTTACACATTTCATATTGTTTGCCATAAACTTCAGCTAAATCCAGCAATAAAAATTCAGTAATTCAAATGGAAAAATATACAGTTGAGCTTGTGGGTTGAACAGATACGATTGGAATTACAACACAATGTTCAGTGTCTATTTTTAACAACAATATGGAAAGATCTTTTTCTTGTTAAGCCTCTGTGATCCACTGTGAAAGAGTGTTTTGATGTATATACGCTAAGGTTATGTTAGAGGCATGGTGTATATGAACAATTTAATGCTGGATGAAACAATCCCCACAGACACATTAGGATATGGGCTAATGTGCAGGCTTTAGCGGGATAGCTGTTTGGTTGTATGGAGTACGAAGTGTCTTTCTCTAAGTGTTGGTATTTTTTTCTGTTTATTCATCAGTTTTATATTTAGCAATGATATCGTGCAATTATATCTCCTTTGGCAAAATGAAGCAGGAACATAAATGTCCAAAGTCCATGGTGAGTGTTTATATGTTTACACCTTTTGGCAGTTTAAGGACTCTCAAGATAAATGCAAGTGTCTGCAGTGGCCATTTGGATTGGTGGATTATAGGTATACTTATTCAGCAGAATAGTGAGGACAGGGAAATTAATCATGGAAATAACTGGAGTGACTAAATGATGGTCTATCACGCTTCGGGCTTGTTTTGTCTGGAGAGCTGTGCTCAACATTTGCACAGAGACAGGTGGACAGAAAATCAAACGAGTCTCTATTGAATTTATTGCCATTTGCAAACTGGATAGGTGTGTGATTAAAGTGAATATCGCTTGAACCAGAAATGAAAACAGAGAACAGAATCATTTTTCTAAGCTGTTTTTTGTCGCATGAGTGTCAACGTTCAGGCATTCAGCTAATTAAATGTTTCACACTACATGTCTTTTAGGCTTGAGTTTGCTTCAGGGGTAAAAGCACGTTGAGATGCATCTAATGAGGTGAGCGGGACTACAACATTATGTAATTATCTAGCTCATAAGTTTCTCTCTGTTACTGTTAACTGTCTTTTATTAGCAAATAAGTATCTCTCTGAATCGACGAAGCATATTCAGCTTAATCCTTGGTTAAACGTTTATGTTTTCCTTTGGAGTTCTGTATGGATATATTAATAAACTAAATCAAAAATAAATTACCACTTTGCGGTTGTATGCCTCTGCCTACCAGTCATATTGCAGTTTCCATCCATATCTGTCCAAGATGTCTGCACTTCATTATTTTATCCTTTAATTTGCATGGAATTGTCATATTTGCCAATTAATTCTTAAATCATGGCCTAGAAGAACGTGTTTTCTGAGGTCACATTGCCCTTCGACAACCAACGTCAGTTCATCACTGAGTACAGGTGGACGTTTGTGCCAAATTTGAAGAATCTCTCTGCAGGCGTTCCTAGGATATCACATTCACAAAAATGGGCCGAATGGACATTTGTCCGTATGGACAGACGGAAGACAACTCCAAAACATAATGCCACCCGGCCACTTCTGGCGCCGGGGTATGATAAGGCAAGAATGCAGATTAAAAGTCACACAATGAAGAAGCCGTGAATTTCTTCAACAACAATGTGAAAGTTGGCAGCACAGCCGGGAAGTCGCTGTATGCCCACCGTTTTTAATTAAGATGTGAGTGAGTGTGCAGTGATTGCCTTTGTGATATGGGCGTGCAGAAACATCATTTCCTTTGAGGAGCTCCTCAAAGACTGTGGTAACTCATGAGTGGATTTTTGACAGGGCTCTTCTTCAATTCCTTCCCTTTTTCCACCCTTTCAGGTGTGCTATATAGTGGCAGTGGCAGTCACTCCTGTAGGCAAACTGCAGGGTGACTTTTGAAGTCTCTCTAAAAATGGTGTTATTTGGATTTCATTAGTGGTTGAGTTTAGCCTTGGGGGGTGAGCTATATTTAGTGTGAAAGAAAAGGAAAGAAGAATGCCCATGTTAGATATTCTATGAAATACAGAAACATGAGAAAAAAAGGTGGGGAGAAGAAAAATCCATTTGTTGAAAGAGAGCAGAGCAGGATATCTGGGCAGGGAATCAATAGGATAAGAGGTTATTAGCTGAGAAATGTCACTTGAAACATCGATCATCATCTCCATCGACTGCAGGGGCATGTAGACGCACAGGGTCAAAGCAGCTTATCAGTCAGCACTGATGGGAAAACATACAGTGATGAATAGATGAAGAGGTTTACCGAAACTCATCAAAACATGTGACACGGGTGTGCTCAAATGGCAGGTTATAAGTGGAATTCAGTTGATGAGAGTTCATCTACACAGGGTGAAGGAGATATTTAACTCAAACAAAAGAGATACCACAATAAAATCCTGCACTCAAAATGATTTGCAGCATAAAAGTACTCAGCAAAACAATTATACAATTAAAGGGATCTGTAAAGAACATGGCTCAGACACCAGGAAGAGCTGTTTGCATCAGCATCTGTTTCTTTTCAGCAGGACCATAATCTTTTCAGACCCTGACATTATAATTTTGGTTTCCTAAACGTACCATACATAAATGTGTTTTAGTGATAGGATTGTTTTGGAAGGCAAAGTACCTACAAATAATTTCCTTCCACATTGTATTACAGTACATTATAGTACACATAATGAACCCCGTTGTATACTGACTTATAAATACTCGTCTCTTTTATACATGTTTGTCATTGTTATTGCTGTCAGCCTGATCAGCATCCTCCACTTCAGACGCTCTTGACATTCCTTTAATGTTTGTCTGTTACAAATCATTTAGATTTATCAAGTCCATATGTTAGTTTTTTTGTTTTAAAGCACCAGGGAATATTACACTGAGCTTGAAATGATGAATAGTATTGAGGAGGTCTGTGTCATATGTTGATAAATACTGGAAATCACAGAACTCTCTCTCTCTCTCGCTGTACAGTTCACCGCTTGCCATTTACAATTCCAACGATGCAGCTTTATTATCGTCGCCTTGTGTCATTATTGTGTCAGAAAGAAGAAAAGAATACAGGCCGATGATAGTGTTCGAATAATCGAGATCGAAACAGACCAGGAATAGGACGGAAAAATCAGGTTGTCTGTTGTGACAACGTGAAATGTGCCACGTAGTGAGTTAACTACTGGGGAAGGGTACTTTGGAAATTGGAGCAGACAATGTGGGCCGTGTGCAAACTTGGGGTTTAAGTAACTAATATATAAAGGAAATAATTTACAATTAAGAATGAATGGAAATTTGTTAAAACTACTGAAGGAGTATGAAAGAGTTGTTAACTTATGACATTGCACTTTGCTTTAGGCTACTATCTGCTGGTTAAAAAAACCTTATGATTAAGTATATGAATATATAGTCACTCCAGTAATATCATTGTTCACTTCTAAAAAGTTTTTATATTAAATAATAAACTTCCAGAGTTTCACTCATACATAGGGTAAATATTTAGTTGGCTCATTTGAATTGTAATAGCAGTAAATTAATATGAAAATCTTTACAAATTGGTGTTTTTCCCTTCAGTAGATTCATTAGCTTGCATAAACAGTGCATACAAATATGCAAATCGAACGTACATCGGCTGTGTAATCATCAAACGAGCACGTCCCCACTCTTCCTACCACAGTCAATCAAAGCTGGAATTCGTCCGCCACCGATGATAAACAGTTGACAACCAAAGCTTCAGTTCGATGTTTCCTTGCAAAACCGCAAGTGGCAGCCTGTAATCACATCTCAGATATGTTGTTAGCTGTTTTTCTCACATGCGTGCCTCCACATATGGTGAGCGGGGAAATCTATACCTCATCTCCTAAATGGAACCGGCATGTAGAAGACAGCGTGTCATCACAGGGAGCTGAAGTGTACGGAGAGGAAAACAAGGATCCGAGATAAGGAGAACATGACGGGGAGAAAATGTTGCAGGCACATTTCGTTTATACGTTACTTAAATAAAAGAGGTGCATTAGACAAATGGAGGGAGCATGGGCAATAGTAATGAGAAGGAGACAAGAGCAGAGCATTTCCCGAGGATCATTAGAGGGAAGAAAGTGTACAGGGATTCATTAGCATGAGGCATGGAGAGTCCAAGTCTTGATGAATGCTCCTGAGGAGTCATCGTGAGAAACACGGCTTTACAAGTGACGGAGGAAGTTAGCAGAAACAAAACGTCTATGCTGTGGGCAATTACAAGTTTCTTCTTCTCCCACACTCACATTCACACACACAGAAAAAAAAGACACAGTAGACTACCAGAGGTCCTTCTCCAAGGCCCAGTCAATCCATCAGAGGCAGAAGTGTGCCATGGGACGGGGCAGTGCCAGTCACCTTGGACACGGGGAGTAGGCCGGTTTCACGGCACACTGGACATTAATGCTCCTCCCTCGCTAGAGGTCAATAACTCGGCACACTCAATCACAAGCACGGGCATGCACGCGCCCGCACACAGCCATCGTCAAACCCACCTTTGCATTCAGAGGCGGGAGCGAAGGAGCAATACGGATGGTTGGAGCGGGAAAATCACCTCTAATGGGCAGCGGCAAGATCCTGTGTACAGTCTACAATTTAATCACGCCGCGTATAGAGCCACATCTCATTGTAATCTTCCCAATGAAGCCTTGTTGCCCATGCACTGCAGTGGCTGCACCTTCGCTGTTGCTAAATATTGTGACCCACATCACTGTGGTGTAATCCATTCTTACAATCTGATGTGCAAAGCCAGCCAAGCGGGGTGCTTTTAATCAAAGCAAGTGATCCATTTCCTGCACCATCCGTCTGAACGCGCCAGCGAATCACGCTTCATCAATTCCCACCCCTAAAAAACAGACTAAGGGGTGGTAAGTGTGACGGTGAACACAAGTGAACTAAAAAAAAAGGGATTCGGAAAACAATTTAGTGAGGACAATGTTTGGCCATTACAACTCAGACCAGCTAGCAAATGTTGGCTTTCAGAGGCGAACGAAC
This sequence comes from Lycodopsis pacificus, assembly GCA_028022725.1. Taxonomy (NCBI): domain Eukaryota; kingdom Metazoa; phylum Chordata; class Actinopteri; order Perciformes; family Zoarcidae; genus Lycodopsis; species Lycodopsis pacificus. Next base: position 16,385,277 of record CM051707.1, read on the forward strand.
ACTTCAGTTAGAGCTAAAACTCTGTTGTTACTAAGAATGAGTCAGTGGGAATGAGTAATGAAATAGTTTTCAAAATCACCTGCAAGAGTGTGAAATAACCCTCTTGAAAAAAAAAAAATGAATATCTATAATTGAAACAAGCACAAAATATGCTTGAAAACATTATTCAGTGCTTGAGATCACCTCAGAGGGGAATGTGCTCAACATCCAGTATTTGTTTGTTTCTCGAGGCCAGAAGTATCACATCCAGCAGCACAGCATGAGTGTATAAGCATGACTCAGTTTCGTGCTAATTTAGACAGGAAAAGGCTTTGAGATTTTCAAACTGCATTGGCAAGTGTTTTGTGCAACAATTCTCTGGGTTACTCCTACACGGTGGAGTTGTGAAAGGGTCAGAAAAAGGCCAACTCACAAATAAGAAAGTTCATTTTTATCCCTTGTGGTGTAAGTTTCACAAGCTGAGCTTTTGTCTATAAACTAACATCCTAATACAGGAGAAGTGAAAAGAATTATATGCATGCGGCATTCTACATTGAAAACTCAACTATTATTTCTATAATTTCTGGTTGAAAATTGAAAATCCAAAGTGATAAGGATATTGCTTTGGGAAAGACGAGTTGCTGCTGAGTTTTCCCAAGTATCATTTTTTTCAATGGATGCAAGCACCACAAAGCTAATTCATGGTAGTGGGACGGCAGCAGGAGTTTGAAAGGCAGCTTTCTCAATAACACTTTACAATGTAAAAACACGTAATTGGGAGTTGTGACAAAGGGGCAAGTGGGAGACTTGATATTTGATAATTGATGACTAAGAAGTAGCTCTTGAATAAATCGGAACAGCAGACTCTGTAGTGGATAATTGCTAAGTTCCCCCATTCCTCTTCACGATTGTCTTACCATGAAGAAAACTTGACTGTCCACAAAATATCAGCAGAAATAAAGCTAAATCCCAGCACATCTCTGCTGGATTTACTCCCAAGACAGTTGAACAGATAATTTACTCATGGCAAATTAAGCATCGTACTACGTTAGCATAACCACTCATGGGTTAGCGTTAGCATGCTTGCTGATAGTAGAAAAAACTATTTGTAATGCTATCTACAAACTATTGGTTTGAGGTTCTGAGCCAGAATAAATAGCTGTGGTGTGTGGCAGTGGCCCTGGGGTTAGCAAGTGGCAACCTGAATGATGATTCTGAATCAAAAGTGAAGCCAATGTGGAAGTGCCTTCAATTTTCATTATTTTTAGGGGGCAACTCCTCTGGTTATAAAAAGAGGATTGATTGTATAGAAGTCTATGACAAAATTACCCTACTTTTCACTTGATTTATTACCTCAGTAAACATTGTAAACATGAGTTTATGGTCTCAATCTCTAGTTCCAAGTCTTCTTCAATACAGCATGATGTCCATTTCGTAAATTATGGTCCATTTAGAGTTGAACAGACCATAAAGCAGGGTATGCTTTAGGGCGGGGCTAACATGTGAATGACGGGTCGCTACCGCAGGGTTGCGCGGTCTGGGAATTGTCCTTGTTTTCATCATAGAACGTTAACCCTTTCACAGTGAGTTTTCCATTCATGAAAGTTAATTGTAACATTTTTGTCCCCCTTATTCAGCGTTCGGTTGTACGTAGCTCCACCCTCTTGTGCCACTTCTGGTTGCAAAAATAAAAGATCATGGCCACAGCCAAACACCAAAAGGGGGACTGCAAAAATCATAAACTTGAGGCTTCAAAACATCACAAACATCACGGTGGCTAAGTCCACTTCCTGTTTGCAGTCTAAGGGGGTTACTTGTAGCTTTTTAGTATGATGCATCATAGTATGTCTATTCACATCATATCTGTGAACTAATTATT